>JAPJYX010000023.1:28517500-28523685 GCA_030503985.1 Himalopsyche tibetana | reverse complement strand
CCTAACCTAACCTAACCTAACCTAACCTAACCTAACCTAACCTAACCTAACCTAACCTAACCTAACCTAACCTAACCTAACCTAACCTAACCTAACCTAACCTAACCTAACCTAACCTAACCTAACCTAACCTAACCTAACCTAACCTAACCTAACCGAACCTAACCTAACCTAACCTAACCTAACCTAACCTAACCTAACCTAACCTAACCTAACCTAACCTAACCTAACCTAACCTAACCTAACCTAACCTAACCTAACCTAACCTAACCTAACCTAACCTAACCTAACCTAACCTAACCTAACCTAACCTAACCTAACCTAACCTAACCTAACCTAACCTAACCTAACCTAACCTAACCTAACCTAACCTAACCTAACCTAACCTAACCTAACCTAACCTAACCTAACCTAACCTAACCTAACCTAACCTAACCTAACCTAACCTAACCTAACCTAACCTAACCTAACCTAACCTAACCTAACCTAACCTAACCTAACCTAACCTAACCTAACCTAACCTAACCTAACCTAACCTAACCTAACCTAACCTAACCTAACCTAACCTAACCTAACCTAACCTAACCTAACCTAACCTAACCTAACCTAACCTAACCTAACCTAACCTAACCTAACCTAACCTAACCTAACCTAACCTAACCTAACCTAACCTAACCTAACCTAACCTAACCTAACCTAACCTAACCTAACCTAACCTAACCTAACCTAACCTAACCTAACCTAACCTAACCTAACCTAACCTAACCTAACCTAACCTAACCTAACCTAACCTAACCTAACCTAACCTAACCTAACCTAACCTAACCTAACCTAACCTAACCTAACCTAACCTAACCTAACCTAACCTAACCTAACCTAACCTAACCTAACCTAACCTAACCTAACCTAACCTAACCTAACCTAACCTAACCTAACCTAACCTAACCTAACCTAACCTAACCTAACCTAACCTAACCTAACCTAACCTAACCTAACCTAACCTAACCTAACCTAACCTAACCTAACCTAACCTAACCTAACCTAACCTAACCTAACCTAACCTAACCTAACCTAACCTAACCTAACCTAACCTAACCTAACCTAACCTAACCTAACCTAACCTAACCTAACCTAACCTAACCTAACCTAACCTAACCTAACCTAACCTAACCTAACCTAACCTAACCTAACCTAACCTAACCTAACCTAACCTAACCTAACCTAACCTAACCTAACCTAACCTAACCTAACCTAACCTAACCTAACCTAACCTAACCTAACCTAACCTAACCTAACCTAACCTAACCTAACCTAACCTAACCTAACCTAACCTAACCTAACCTAACCTAACCTAACCTAACCTAACCTAACCTAACCTAACCTAACCTAACCTAACCTAACCTAACCTAACCTAACCTAACCTAACCTAACCTAACCTAACCTAACCTAACCTAACCTAACCTAACCTAACCTAACCTAACCTAACCTAACCTAACCTAACCTAACCTAACCTAACCTAACCTAACCTAACCTAACCTAACCTAACCTAACCTAACCTAACCTAACCTAACCTAACCTAACCTAACCTAACCTAACCTAACCTAACCTAACCTAACCTAACCTAACCTAACCTAACCTAACCTAACCTAACCTAACCTAACCTAACCTAACCTAACCTAACCTAACCTAACCTAACCTAACCTAACCTAACCTAACCTAACCTAACCTAACCTAACCTAACCTAACCTAACCTAACCTAACCTAACCTAACCTAACCTAACCTAACCTAACCTAACCTAACCTAACCTAACCTAACCTAACCTAACCTAACCTAACCTAACCTAACCTAACCTAACCTAACCTAACCTAACCTAACCTAACCTAACCTAACCTAACCTAACCTAACCTAACCTAACCTAACCTAACCTAACCTAACCTAACCTAACCTAACCTAACCTAACCTAACCTAACCTAACCTAACCTAACCTAACCTAACCTAACCTAACCTAACCTAACCTAACCTAACCTAACCTAACCTAACCTAACCTAACCTAACCTAACCTAACCTAACCTAACCTAACCTAACCTAACCTAACCTAACCTAACCTAACCTAACCTAACCTAACCTAACCTAACCTAACCTAACCTAACCTAACCTAACCTAACCTAACCTAACCTAACCTAACCTAACCTAACCTAACCTAACCTAACCTAACCTAACCTAACCTAACCTAACCTAACCTAACCTAACCTAACCTAACCTAACCTAACCTAACCTAACCTAACCTAACCTAACCTAACCTAACCTAACCTAACCTAACCTAACCTAACCTAACCTAACCTAACCTAACCTAACCTAACCTAACCTAACCTAACCTAACCTAACCTAACCTAACCTAACCTAACCTAACCTAACCTAACCTAACCTAACCTAACCTAACCTAACCTAACCTAACCTAACCTAACCTAACCTAACCTAACCTAACCTAACCTAACCTAACCTAACCTAACCTAACCTAACCTAACCTAACCTAACCTAACCTAACCTAACCTAACCTAACCTAACCTAACCTAACCTAACCTAACCTAACCTAACCTAACCTAACCTAACCTAACCTAACCTAACCTAACCTAACCTAACCTAACCTAACCTAACCTAACCTAACCTAACCTAACCTAACCTAACCTAACCTAACCTAACCTAACCTAACCTAACCTAACCTAACCTAACCTAACCTAACCTAACCTAACCTAACCTAACCTAACCTAACCTAACCTAACCTAACCTAACCTAACCTAACCTAACCTAACCTAACCTAACCTAACCTAACCTAACCTAACCTAACCTAACCTAACCTAACCTAACCTAACCTAACCTAACCTAACCTAACCTAACCTAACCTAACCTAACCTAACCTAACCTAACCTAACCTAACCTAACCTAACCTAACCTAACCTAACCTAACTCTAACCTAACCTAACCTAACCTAACCTAACCTAACCTAACCTAACCTAACCTAACCTAACCTAACCTAACCTAACCTAACCTAACCTAACCTAACCTAACCTAACCTAACCTAACCTAACCTAACCTAACCTAACCTAACCTAACCTAACCTAACCTAACCTAACCTAACCTAACCTAACCTAACCTAACCTAACCTAACCTAACCTAACCTAACCTAACCTAACCTAACCTAACCTAACCTAACCTAACCTAACCTAACCTAACCTAACCTAACCTAACCTAACCTAACCTAACCTAACCTAACCTAACCTAACCTAACCTAACCTAACCTAACCTAACCTAACCTAACCTAACCTAACCTAACCTAACCTAACCTAACCTAACCTAACCTAACCTAACCTAACCTAACCTAACCTAACCTAACCTAACCTAACCTAACCTAACCTAACCTAACCTAACCTAACCTAACCTAACCTAACCTAACCTAACCTAACCTAACCTAACCTAACCTAACCTAACCTAACCTAACCTAACCTAACCTAACCTAACCTAACCTAACCTAACCTAACCTAACCTAACCTAACCTAACCTAACCTAACCTAACCTAACCTAACCTAACCTAACCTAACCTAACCTAACCTAACCTAACCTAACCTAACCTAACCTAACCTAACCTAACCTAACCTAACCTAACCTAACCTAACCTAACCTAACCTAACCTAACCTAACCTAACCTAACCTAACCTAACCTAACCTAACCTAACCTAACCTAACCTAACCTAACCTAACCTAACCTAACCTAACCTAACCTAACCTAACCTAACCTAACCTAACCTAACCTAACCTAACCTAACCTAACCTAACCTAACCTAACCTAACCTAACCTAACCTAACCTAACCTAACCTAACCTAACCTAACCTAACCTAACCTAACCTAACCTAACCTAACCTAACCTAACCTAACCTAACCTAACCTAACCTAACCTAACCTAACCTAACCTAACCTAACCTAACCTAACCTAACCTAACCTAACCTAACCTAACCTAACCTAACCTAACCTAACCTAACCTAACCTAACCTAACCTAACCTAACCTAACCTAACCTAACCTAACCTAACCTAACCTAACCTAACCTAACCTAACCTAACCTAACCTAACCTAACCTAACCTAACCTAACCTAACCTAACCTAACCTAACCTAACCTAACCTAACCTAACCTAACCTAACCTAACCTAACCTAACCTAACCTAACCTAACCTAACCTAACCTAACCTAACCTAACCTAACCTAACCTAACCTAACCTAACCTAACCTAACCTAACCTAACCTAACCTAACCTAACCTAACCTAACCTAACCTAACCTAACCTAACCTAACCTAACCTAACCTAACCTAACCTAACCTAACCTAACCTAACCTAACCTAACCTAACCTAACCTAACCTAACCTAACCTAACCTAACCTAACCTAACCTAACCTAACCTAACCTAACCTAACCTAACCTAACCTAACCTAACCTAACCTAACCTAACCTAACCTAACCTAACCTAACCTAACCTAACCTAACCTAACCTAACCTAACCTAACCTAACCTAACCTAACCTAACCTAACCTAACCTAACCTAACCTAACCTAACCTAACCTAACCTAACCTAACCTAACCTAACCTAACCTAACCTAACCTAACCTAACCTAACCTAACCTAACCTAACCTAACCTAACCTAACCTAACCTAACCTAACCTAACCTAACCTAACCTAACCTAACCTAACCTAACCTAACCTAACCTAACCTAACCTAACCTAACCTAACCTAACCTAACCTAACCTAACCTAACCTAACCTAACCTAACCTAACCTAACCTAACCTAACCTAACCTAACCTAACCTAACCTAACCTAACCTAACCTAACCTAACCTAACCTAACCTAACCTAACCTAACCTAACCTAACCTAACCTAACCTAACCTAACCTAACCTAACCTAACCTAACCTAACCTAACCTAACCTAACCTAACCTAACCTAACCTAACCTAACCTAACCTAACCTAACCTAACCTAACCTAACCTAACCTAACCTAACCTAACCTAACCTAACCTAACCTAACCTAACCTAACCTAACCTAACCTAACCTAACCTAACCTAACCTAACCTAACCTAACCTAACCTAACCTAACCTAACCTAACCTAACCTAACCTAACCTAACCTAACCTAACCTAACCTAACCTAACCTAACCTAACCTAACCTAACCTAACCTAACCTAACCTAACCTAACCTAACCTAACCTAACCTAACCTAACCTAACCTAACCTAACCTAACCTAACCTAACCTAACCTAACCTAACCTAACCTAACCTAACCTAACCTAACCTAACCTAACCTAACCTAACCTAACCTAACCTAACCTAACCTAACCTAACCTAACCTAACCTAACCTAACCTAACCTAACCTAACCTAACCTAACCTAACCTAACCTAACCTAACCTAACCTAACCTAACCTAACCTAACCTAACCTAACCTAACCTAACCTAACCTAACCTAACCTAACCTAACCTAACCTAACCTAACCTAACCTAACCTAACCTAACCTAACCTAACCTAACCTAACCTAACCTAACCTAACCTAACCTAACCTAACCTAACCTAACCTAACCTAACCTAACCTAACCTAACCTAACCTAACCTAACCTAACCTAACCTAACCTAACCTAACCTAACCTAACCTAACCTAACCTAACCTAACCTAACCTAACCTAACCTAACCTAACCTAACCTAACCTAACCTAACCTAACCTAACCTAACCTAACCTAACCTAACCTAACCTAACCTAACCTAACCTAACCTAACCTAACCTAACCTAACCTAACCTAACCTAACCTAACCTAACCTAACCTAACCTAACCTAACCTAACCTAACCTAACCTAACCTAACCTAACCTAACCTAACCTAACCTAACCTAACCTAACCTAACCTAACCTAACCTAACCTAACCTAACCTAACCTAACCTAACCTAACCTAACCTAACCTAACCTAACCTAACCTAACCTAACCTAACCTAACCTAACCTAACCTAACCTAACCTAACCTAACCTAACCTAACCTAACCTAACCTAACCTAACCTAACCTAACCTAACCTAACCTAACCTAACCTAACCTAACCTAACCTAACCTAACCTAACCTAACCTAACCTAACCTAACCTAACCTA
>JAPJYX010000023.1:28502500-28512500 GCA_030503985.1 Himalopsyche tibetana | reverse complement strand
AACCTAACCTAACCTAACCTAACCTAACCTAACCTAACCTAACCTAACCTAACCTAACCTAACCTAACCTAACCTAACCTAACCTAACCTAACCTAACCTAACCTAACCTAACCTAACCTAACCTAACCTAACCTAACCTAACCTAACCTAACCTAACCTAACCTAACCTAACCTAACCTAACCTAACCTAACCTAACCTAACCTAACCTAACCTAACCTAACCTAACCTAACCTAACCTAACCTAACCTAACCTAACCTAACCTAACCTAACCTAACCTAACCTAACCTAACCTAACCTAACCTAACCTAACCTAACCTAACCTAACCTAACCTAACCTAACCTAACCTAACCTAACCTAACCTAACCTAACCTAACCTAACCTAACCTAACCTAACCTAACCTAACCTAACCTAACCTAACCTAACCTAACCTAACCTAACCTAACCTAACCTAACCTAACCTAACCTAACCTAACCTAACCTAACCTAACCTAACCTAACCTAACCTAACCTAACCTAACCTAACCTAACCTAACCTAACCTAACCTAACCTAACCTAACCTAACCTAACCTAACCTAACCTAACCTAACCTAACCTAACCTAACCTAACCTAACCTAACCTAACCTAACCTAACCTAACCTAACCTAACCTAACCTAACCTAACCTAACCTAACCTAACCTAACCTAACCTAACCTAACCTAACCTAACCTAACCTAACCTAACCTAACCTAACCTAACCTAACCTAACCTAACCTAACCTAACCTAACCTAACCTAACCTAACCTAACCTAACCTAACCTAACCTAACCTAACCTAACCTAACCTAACCTAACCTAACCTAACCTAACCTAACCTAACCTAACCTAACCTAACCTAACCTAACCTAACCTAACCTAACCTAACCTAACCTAACCTAACCTAACCTAACCTAACCTAACCTAACCTAACCTAACCTAACCTAACCTAACCTAACCTAACCTAACCTAACCTAACCTAACCTAACCTAACCTAACCTAACCTAACCTAACCTAACCTAACCTAACCTAACCTAACCTAACCTAACCTAACCTAACCTAACCTAACCTAACCTAACCTAACCTAACCTAACCTAACCTAACCTAACCTAACCTAACCTAACCTAACCTAACCTAACCTAACCTAACCTAACCTAACCTAACCTAACCTAACCTAACCTAACCTAACCTAACCTAACCTAACCTAACCTAACCTAACCTAACCTAACCTAACCTAACCTAACCTAACCTAACCTAACCTAACCTAACCTAACCTAACCTAACCTAACCTAACCTAACCTAACCTAACCTAACCTAACCTAACCTAACCTAACCTAACCTAACCTAACCTAACCTAACCTAACCTAACCTAACCTAACCTAACCTAACCTAACCTAACCTAACCTAACCTAACCTAACCTAACCTAACCTAACCTAACCTAACCTAACCTAACCTAACCTAACCTAACCTAACCTAACCTAACCTAACCTAACCTAACCTAACCTAACCTAACCTAACCTAACCTAACCTAACCTAACCTAACCTAACCTAACCTAACCTAACCTAACCTAACCTAACCTAACCTAACCTAACCTAACCTAACCTAACCTAACCTAACCTAACCTAACCTAACCTAACCTAACCTAACCTAACCTAACCTAACCTAACCTAACCTAACCTAACCTAACCTAACCTAACCTAACCTAACCTAACCTAACCTAACCTAACCTAACCTAACCTAACCTAACCTAACCTAACCTAACCTAACCTAACCTAACCTAACCTAACCTAACCTAACCTAACCTAACCTAACCTAACCTAACCTAACCTAACCTAACCTAACCTAACCTAACCTAACCTAACCTAACCTAACCTAACCTAACCTAACCTAACCTAACCTAACCTAACCTAACCTAACCTAACCTAACCTAACCTAACCTAACCTAACCTAACCTAACCTAACCTAACCTAACCTAACCTAACCTAACCTAACCTAACCTAACCTAACCTAACCTAACCTAACCTAACCTAACCTAACCTAACCTAACCTAACCTAACCTAACCTAACCTAACCTAACCTAACCTAACCTAACCTAACCTAACCTAACCTAACCTAACCTAACCTAACCTAACCTAACCTAACCTAACCTAACCTAACCTAACCTAACCTAACCTAACCTAACCTAACCTAACCTAACCTAACCTAACCTAACCTAACCTAACCTAACCTAACCTAACCTAACCTAACCTAACCTAACCTAACCTAACCTAACCTAACCTAACCTAACCTAACCTAACCTAACCTAACCTAACCTAACCTAACCTAACCTAACCTAACCTAACCTAACCTAACCTAACCTAACCTAACCTAACCTAACCTAACCTAACCTAACCTAACCTAACCTAACCTAACCTAACCTAACCTAACCTAACCTAACCTAACCTAACCTAACCTAACCTAACCTAACCTAACCTAACCTAACCTAACCTAACCTAACCTAACCTAACCTAACCTAACCTAACCTAACCTAACCTAACCTAACCTAACCTAACCTAACCTAACCTAACCTAACCTAACCTAACCTAACCTAACCTAACCTAACCTAACCTAACCTAACCTAACCTAACCTAACCTAACCTAACCTAACCTAACCTAACCTAACCTAACCTAACCTAACCTAACCTAACCTAACCTAACCTAACCTAACCTAACCTAACCTAACCTAACCTAACCTAACCTAACCTAACCTAACCTAACCTAACCTAACCTAACCTAACCTAACCTAACCTAACCTAACCTAACCTAACCTAACCTAACCTAACCTAACCTAACCTAACCTAACCTAACCTAACCTAACCTAACCTAACCTAACCTAACCTAACCTAACCTAACCTAACCTAACCTAACCTAACCTAACCTAACCTAACCTAACCTAACCTAACCTAACCTAACCTAACCTAACCTAACCTAACCTAACCTAACCTAACCTAACCTAACCTAACCTAACCTAACCTAACCTAACCTAACCTAACCTAACCTAACCTAACCTAACCTAACCTAACCTAACCTAACCTAACCTAACCTAACCTAACCTAACCTAACCTAACCTAACCTAACCTAACCTAACCTAACCTAACCTAACCTAACCTAACCTAACCTAACCTAACCTAACCTAACCTAACCTAACCTAACCTAACCTAACCTAACCTAACCTAACCTAACCTAACCTAACCTAACCTAACCTAACCTAACCTAACCTAACCTAACCTAACCTAACCTAACCTAACCTAACCTAACCTAACCTAACCTAACCTAACCTAACCTAACCTAACCTAACCTAACCTAACCTAACCTAACCTAACCTAACCTAACCTAACCTAACCTAACCTAACCTAACCTAACCTAACCTAACCTAACCTAACCTAACCTAACCTAACCTAACCTAACCTAACCTAACCTAACCTAACCTAACCTAACCTAACCTAACCTAACCTAACCTAACCTAACCTAACCTAACCTAACCTAACCTAACCTAACCTAACCTAACCTAACCTAACCTAACCTAACCTAACCTAACCTAACCTAACCTAACCTAACCTAACCTAACCTAACCTAACCTAACCTAACCTAACCTAACCTAACCTAACCTAACCTAACCTAACCTAACCTAACCTAACCTAACCTAACCTAACCTAACCTAACCTAACCTAACCTAACCTAACCTAACCTAACCTAACCTAACCTAACCTAACCTAACCTAACCTAACCTAACCTAACCTAACCTAACCTAACCTAACCTAACCTAACCTAACCTAACCTAACCTAACCTAACCTAACCTAACCTAACCTAACCTAACCTAACCTAACCTAACCTAACCTAACCTAACCTAACCTAACCTAACCTAACCTAACCTAACCTAACCTAACCTAACCTAACCTAACCTAACCTAACCTAACCTAACCTAACCTAACCTAACCTAACCTAACCTAACCTAACCTAACCTAACCTAACCTAACCTAACCTAACCTAACCTAACCTAACCTAACCTAACCTAACCTAACCTAACCTAACCTAACCTAACCTAACCTAACCTAACCTAACCTAACCTAACCTAACCTAACCTAACCTAACCTAACCTAACCTAACCTAACCTAACCTAACCTAACCTAACCTAACCTAACCTAACCTAACCTAACCTAACCTAACCTAACCTAACCTAACCTAACCTAACCTAACCTAACCTAACCTAACCTAACCTAACCTAACCTAACCTAACCTAACCTAACCTAACCTAACCTAACCTAACCTAACCTAACCTAACCTAACCTAACCTAACCTAACCTAACCTAACCTAACCTAACCTAACCTAACCTAACCTAACCTAACCTAACCTAACCTAACCTAACCTAACCTAACCTAACCTAACCTAACCTAACCTAACCTAACCTAACCTAACCTAACCTAACCTAACCTAACCTAACCTAACCTAACCTAACCTAACCTAACCTAACCTAACCTAACCTAACCTAACCTAACCTAACCTAACCTAACCTAACCTAACCTAACCTAACCTAACCTAACCTAACCTAACCTAACCTAACCTAACCTAACCTAACCTAACCTAACCTAACCTAACCTAACCTAACCTAACCTAACCTAACCTAACCTAACCTAACCTAACCTAACCTAACCTAACCTAACCTAACCTAACCTAACCTAACCTAACCTAACCTAACCTAACCTAACCTAACCTAACCTAACCTAACCTAACCTAACCTAACCTAACCTAACCTAACCTAACCTAACCTAACCTAACCTAACCTAACCTAACCTAACCTAACCTAACCTAACCTAACCTAACCTAACCTAACCTAACCTAACCTAACCTAACCTAACCTAACCTAACCTAACCTAACCTAACCTAACCTAACCTAACCTAACCTAACCTAACCTAACCTAACCTAACCTAACCTAACCTAACCTAACCTAACCTAACCTAACCTAACCTAACCTAACCTAACCTAACCTAACCTAACCTAACCTAACCTAACCTAACCTAACCTAACCTAACCTAACCTAACCTAACCTAACCTAACCTAACCTAACCTAACCTAACCTAACCTAACCTAACCTAACCTAACCTAACCTAACCTAACCTAACCTAACCTAACCTAACCTAACCTAACCTAACCTAACCTAACCTAACCTAACCTAACCTAACCTAACCTAACCTAACCTAACCTAACCTAACCTAACCTAACCTAACCTAACCTAACCTAACCTAACCTAACCTAACCTAACCTAACCTAACCTAACCTAACCTAACCTAACCTAACCTAACCTAACCTAACCTAACCTAACCTAACCTAACCTAACCTAACCTAACCTAACCTAACCTAACCTAACCTAACCTAACCTAACCTAACCTAACCTAACCTAACCTAACCTAACCTAACCTAACCTAACCTAACCTAACCTAACCTAACCTAACCTAACCTAACCTAACCTAACCTAACCTAACCTAACCTAACCTAACCTAACCTAACCTAACCTAACCTAACCTAACCTAACCTAACCTAACCTAACCTAACCTAACCTAACCTAACCTAACCTAACCTAACCTAACCTAACCTAACCTAACCTAACCTAACCTAACCTAACCTAACCTAACCTAACCTAACCTAACCTAACCTAACCTAACCTAACCTAACCTAACCTAACCTAACCTAACCTAACCTAACCTAACCTAACCTAACCTAACCTAACCTAACCTAACCTAACCTAACCTAACCTAACCTAACCTAACCTAACCTAACCTAACCTAACCTAACCTAACCTAACCTAACCTAACCTAACCTAACCTAACCTAACCTAACCTAACCTAACCTAACCTAACCTAACCTAACCTAACCTAACCTAACCTAACCTAACCTAACCTAACCTAACCTAACCTAACCTAACCTAACCTAACCTAACCTAACCTAACCTAACCTAACCTAACCTAACCTAACCTAACCTAACCTAACCTAACCTAACCTAACCTAACCTAACCTAACCTAACCTAACCTAACCTAACCTAACCTAACCTAACCTAACCTAACCTAACCTAACCTAACCTAACCTAACCTAACCTAACCTAACCTAACCTAACCTAACCTAACCTAACCTAACCTAACCTAACCTAACCTAACCTAACCTAACCTAACCTAACCTAACCTAACCTAACCTAACCTAACCTAACCTAACCTAACCTAACCTAACCTAACCTAACCTAACCTAACCTAACCTAACCTAACCTAACCTAACCTAACCTAACCTAACCTAACCTAACCTAACCTAACCTAACCTAACCTAACCTAACCTAACCTAACCTAACCTAACCTAACCTAACCTAACCTAACCTAACCTAACCTAACCTAACCTAACCTAACCTAACCTAACCTAACCTAACCTAACCTAACCTAACCTAACCTAACCTAACCTAACCTAACCTAACCTAACCTAACCTAACCTAACCTAACCTAACCTAACCTAACCTAACCTAACCTAACCTAACCTAACCTAACCTAACCTAACCTAACCTAACCTAACCTAACCTAACCTAACCTAACCTAACCTAACCTAACCTAACCTAACCTAACCTAACCTAACCTAACCTAACCTAACCTAACCTAACCTAACCTAACCTAACCTAACCTAACCTAACCTAACCTAACCTAACCTAACCTAACCTAACCTAACCTAACCTAACCTAACCTAACCTAACCTAACCTAACCTAACCTAACCTAACCTAACCTAACCTAACCTAACCTAACCTAACCTAACCTAACCTAACCTAACCTAACCTAACCTAACCTAACCTAACCTAACCTAACCTAACCTAACCTAACCTAACCTAACCTAACCTAACCTAACCTAACCTAACCTAACCTAACCTAACCTAACCTAACCTAACCTAACCTAACCTAACCTAACCTAACCTAACCTAACCTAACCTAACCTAACCTAACCTAACCTAACCTAACCTAACCTAACCTAACCTAACCTAACCTAACCTAACCTAACCTAACCTAACCTAACCTAACCTAACCTAACCTAACCTAACCTAACCTAACCTAACCTAACCTAACCTAACCTAACCTAACCTAACCTAACCTAACCTAACCTAACCTAACCTAACCTAACCTAACCTAACCTAACCTAACCTAACCTAACCTAACCTAACCTAACCTAACCTAACCTAACCTAACCTAACCTAACCTAACCTAACCTAACCTAACCTAACCTAACCTAACCTAACCTAACCTAACCTAACCTAACCTAACCTAACCTAACCTAACCTAACCTAACCTAACCTAACCTAACCTAACCTAACCTAACCTAACCTAACCTAACCTAACCTAACCTAACCTAACCTAACCTAACCTAACCTAACCTAACCTAACCTAACCTAACCTAACCTAACCTAACCTAACCTAACCTAACCTAACCTAACCTAACCTAACCTAACCTAACCTAACCTAACCTAACCTAACCTAACCTAACCTAACCTAACCTAACCTAACCTAACCTAACCTAACCTAACCTAACCTAACCTAACCTAACCTAACCTAACCTAACCTAACCTAACCTAACCTAACCTAACCTAACCTAACCTAACCTAACCTAACCTAACCTAACCTAACCTAACCTAACCTAACCTAACCTAACCTAACCTAACCTAACCTAACCTAACCTAACCTAACCTAACCTAACCTAACCTAACCTAACCTAACCTAACCTAACCTAACCTAACCTAACCTAACCTAACCTAACCTAACCTAACCTAACCTAACCTAACCTAACCTAACCTAACCTAACCTAACCTAACCTAACCTAACCTAACCTAACCTAACCTAACCTAACCTAACCTAACCTAACCTAACCTAACCTAACCTAACCTAACCTAACCTAACCTAACCTAACCTAACCTAACCTAACCTAACCTAACCTAACCTAACCTAACCTAACCTAACCTAACCTAACCTAACCTAACCTAACCTAACCTAACCTAACCTAACCTAACCTAACCTAACCTAACCTAACCTAACCTAACCTAACCTAACCTAACCTAACCTAACCTAACCTAACCTAACCTAACCTAACCTAACCTAACCTAACCTAACCTAACCTAACCTAACCTAACCTAACCTAACCTAACCTAACCTAACCTAACCTAACCTAACCTAACCTAACCTAACCTAACCTAACCTAACCTAACCTAACCTAACCTAACCTAACCTAACCTAACCTAACCTAACCTAACCTAACCTAACCTAACCTAACCTAACCTAACCTAACCTAACCTAACCTAACCTAACCTAACCTAACCTAACCTAACCTAACCTAACCTAACCTAACCTAACCTAACCTAACCTAACCTAACCTAACCTAACCTAACCTAACCTAACCTAACCTAACCTAACCTAACCTAACCTAACCTAACCTAACCTAACCTAACCTAACCTAACCTAACCTAACCTAACCTAACCTAACCTAACCTAACCTAACCTAACCTAACCTAACCTAACCTAACCTAACCTAACCTAACCTAACCTAACCTAACCTAACCTAACCTAACCTAACCTAACCTAACCTAACCTAACCTAACCTAACCTAACCTAACCTAACCTAACCTAACCTAACCTAACCTAACCTAACCTAACCTAACCTAACCTAACCCAACCCAACCTAATCGATTCTCAGCTAAGCTCTTGCAGTGTTCGGATGTGTTATCAAGCGCTCCTACTGTGTTGGTCAACTGTCATATAAAAAACAATACTAGTGCGTTTTAATATATATGTGCATCAATCCTTGCCTTCCTTTACTGAAATTGAGTCGAAACCATAACATCTCAACGTTGTTTCATCACTTTTCTTTCGAGTTTAAAATATTGAAATTGTGTTATGTCATCGTGAAGTGACTCGTCTTGTGTAGATCAACTGTTATACAAAAAAAACAATTTAATTGCGGCTTAATATATATGTGCATCAAGCTTTGCCTTCTTTTATTGAAATTGAATCGAAACCATACCACTGTTTATGTTTCGAAGTTGTTTTATCACTTTTCTTTCGTCTTTAAAAAATTTAATTTGTCTCATGTCATCGAAATGACGTTTAAGTACTCCTACAAAACTTTTCTTTGAATTGCTCATTATGTGCTTATGTGTATATTACAGGACATCCACAGAGTGCCTTTGTTGTCATGTGCTATTGTATTTATAATTTGAAAGACTTCAAGTGCAAATTCCAAGAATAAAACAAAAACAAAAATTTTACATAACCTCAGAACAGCAATAACAAACAATATGTCCCCTTAATTCAAAAGCTGTATTTGTTAAATGATCTGCTATTGACCTGCTCAATTGGTAGCATATACCTATCTAATTGTATGTATTTCGCATTTAAAATAAACATTTATAAGATTGAATAAGGGAAAAACCCTACTAAATAAAAATTGTTACAAGAATCATGGTAGAAGTCGATCGCAAGAAAACTTAAGATTGAAAAGTCGATCTTAAGGCAAAAAAAGTTGGACACCCTTGCTTTAGTTTAATGCAGCGATTTCCAACCTTGGAAGCGTGGACTATTGTTAAAAGAAGCGCGAACAGTCCAAAATATTTATTTACCCTTTAAAACGTGTCTTTGTTACTATATGAAATAAAGGATGGGGAGGCGCGAATATATTTTTTTTTCAAAGGGAAGCGCATTAACACAAAGGTTGGAAACTACTGGCTTAATGGATAAGTATTTTAAAATAATTATTTGGCAATGCTTTTAAACAGAGATTCTATCTATAGATATTTGTATCTAATAGTAATAATAGATGAATAAAAGCATTTTTTACATTAGTATTTATGAATCATTTCTATGTTTCAAAAGTTTTGTGCCGCTTACAGATGGGGAAGATTTTCGCTAAAAAAACAAAGTTCGTCGTTT